>OY744477.1:97272761-97308855 GCA_963556175.1 Tipula confusa
CCGCTGTTATGGATCAGCCCACATATAAATAAATTGACCGATTTATAATTTTTATTTTTTTATTTTTTTATGTGCCATGTTTTACATTTTTATTAGTTAATATTTTTTTATTTTTTGTTAGTTTGTTGAAAACTACGAATTAATGACTATAATGTAAAGCTGGTTGTGTTACAACTTAAAATAAGCCATAACAACTTTATGTATTAATTGGATGTCTTACGAAACGAAACGACGAGTAAATCAAATAGATGCTAGTTGATGTATAAAAGTCACGTTTCTTATTTTTCATAATTGCAAGGATACACGTTAAGATGATAAAGTAAATAATAATGATCGTGTACAGTAATAAAGATCGTCAAAAATTGAAACACTTGGATTAATCATAAATGTTCTCATATATTTTTTTCTTATACGCACGTAACAGTAGCATGGGTTATATACATATCTGAATTTTCATTTCTTTGATCTCACATCATCAACCATAACACATAAAATACTGATAAAAAAAATTGTGTTTTCATTTTTCATATAGACATGATTTTTTACGTCTTATAACAACTTTTAAGATATCTTCAACTATATTTATGTGGTGGAGAGGCGAAGAAAATTAAAAAAATTATTCACCAAACGCAAATAAAACATTAACAGTCTACCGATAAAATAAAAATGAAATACCGCCCTTTTCCCAACAGCAAATACGTGTAGCCAATTTGTACGTACATCACAATCATAATCAAGCAAACCGTCAAAGTTAACATAAATTCCTTTCAATCATTTGGAAGCGCACATATTCATATCACCTTTGTATACATATAAAAATGCCTAGCGCCAGTCAGACAAATTTTTTAACTCGGGTTATGATCCTTTTTTTTGTTTTGGCTTAATTCAATTATGTCTTATATATGAATAAAATATCTTTACCTTATCTCAAAAACTCTCACACCTTATTTCATTCTTTTGTTTTATGTTCATTCTTTCGATTATTTTTTGTTTGTTATTGGTCTTAAAAGTTTTTTTTTTTTTTTTTTTTTTTTTTTTTTAAGTAACATATTGCGTGACAAACAATTTCACTTCACAAGAAAACGAGAGATGAAATATATTAAAATGGGACCAGTGTCCTTTTTTTACCTTAAATGTATTTTGAATAAATTCGAAACGCAAGATGAAATTGAGATGATAAGAATGGTATATCGTTTTAATGGAAATGGATCCTTAAGTTTTTGGTTTTGAATTTGTTGACGCCGTATCTACTTACAAATGAGACGTTTATGAGTCATTACATAACTTATGATGTAATAATGGATGGATGTACATGAAAACGGTATGCCGTCTATACTTTGGGTCAGCTCTTCGAGTTGTCTAGTCATAGAAGCTACTCTTACAGTATATATGTTAAATAATGCCATCTTGAGTTAAGTGGTGTTTAATCAGGAAGTGTGATGGGTTCTACTACTGCTTAATGGTGCTTAATAGAGATCTTTGCACAATCCATTTAGGTTCAGCTCACAAAACCAGGTGGTAAATTTGGTTCGAAAATAATGACTACATCGTTTACTTCGAGATTTTTTTGCGGTTGCTGCCACTTTGACCGAGATTTAAGATTCACAAGATACTCTCGTTGCCAACGATGTCAAAAATGTAAGGTGATTCTGCGAATCATGTCCCATTGATCATTTAGTAACAAATCCTCCTCGTCAATTATGTCAGGGATTTGTTGTGCTGAACGATGCAAAATGAAATGCGAGGGTGTAAGGACCAGTTCTGTTGGTGGAGATGAGACACACAGCGGACGTGAATTGACTGCCGACTCAATCTCGACCAGTAATGTAGTGAATTCTTCAATGGTGAGGATTTGTTTTCCAATGGTGCGATATATATATATATGTGTTTTGGCTAGTCGGACCGCGGACTCCCATAAACCCCCCATACGTGGCACCGCAGGGGGATTGAATTTGAATCGTATTCTTTCGTTCATCATTTTGTTGGTAATTGACAATTGATTAGTTGCAAGAAAATTAGCAGCACCAACGAAATTGTTACCGTTGTCACACAGTATTGTAAAACACAAGCCCCGTCGGCCAACAAAGCGTTTTAGTGCTGCTAAGAATGATTTTATGGTGAGTTGCATGCAGAGTTCAAAATGAACGGCTCGAGTAGGCATACAGACAAAAACACACAGATATACCTTTGTCTCTATAATGGCTCCCCGTTTGCGCATTGTACGAACCATGAATGGACCTGCAAAATCTATTCCTACACATGCAAATGGAGCAGACAGATTCACCCGTTCCGTTGGTAGGTTCCCCATTATTTGACTTTCCATGCGTGGGCGCTGTCTAATACACCCAATGCATCGTCGAAATGTTAAACGTAACAAATTGCGTGCTCCTATGATGCAATATCGTTCTTAAACCATAGCCATTAACAGTGCCGGTCCAGGATGACAGTAATCATTGTGGGTTTGATATATGATTCGTTGACTAATTGTCCATTTTGCTGACAAGATTATTGGGTGCTTTGAGTAATATGACGTCAAGCTATTCTTGATTCGACCACCCACTCTCATGACCTTGTCGACATCTAAAAAGGGTGCGTATTGAAGAAGAAAACTTTTATTGAACACGGGTTTTTGCTGTTTCCACTCCATATATTCTTATGAAAACTCTCTGCGCTGCATCTCTCGACACAATGCTGCTTCGGTCTGATTAAGTTCATCAACACTCAGCACAAGAGTATTGTCCTTGACTGGACTCCAAACACGTCGAACATATGAAATGATGCTCAAAATTTTCTTGTAACTTGTAAATTTCGAGAAGATATTCAATGTTTTTGGTAGTTTTTTTGGCCTCGGTTATTCCGCGAGTTGCAATATGGCTGACTAGTTTGAATGCCTTTTCCTCGCTTGGTTCGGATACGTCAAGATTGGTTTGTCCCAGCCAGTAGTGCTCTGATTACCGTAAGAACGTTGGTGCAGACCACCATAGCAGGTCGTCTGCCACAATCCGCTGGATTGAATTGAGAAGGAATGTGATGCCAGTGACTTCTGTTGAAGAGGGTTACGATTTTTCCCACGTGATTTGTAACAAGAGTTGCACATCTCCTTGGTAAGCTAGACAAGTCCAAAACTATCTTGGAGTCCGTCCAGAGGGTAACCCGGGTTAGGGGAAGCTTGCTGTTCGTGATTATAGATTTACAATGATTTGCTTTAATCTCTCCGCCTAACAGCTCGAGCCTTGGTTAACTGACGGCTTTCAGTGGTGCGAACTTGATTTTAGAGCTAAGTATGCGACAGGTACTTTGATTACCACTTGTAACACGCAGAAAAGCTACTGCTGAGTATACAACCTCACTTGCATCGCTTAATCCAAGGAATTCAAGTTCCACGTCTCCACTTAGTGAACTGCCCACCCATTTGTCCAGCTTAATTGAGTTCGTATTTTCCATTTCATGTCGTAACCTCAGCCATCCATTAAGAATTTCGTCTGGTACGCTATCATCCCAAACCACATAGCTACGCCACAGCTATTGCAAGATGATTTTTGATCTGATTAACAGCGAAGATAACCAGCCAAACGGGTCGAATATTCGACTTGCCTTCAAAAAGATCGATCGTTTCGTGTACATTGTTCTGAATGGAAAGTAGGTTGCGAATCGAAAATCATCCTGAATTGGATCCCACTGGATGCCAAGTACTTTGACTGTGTCCTTGTTGTCGTCTAATAGTTTTAAATTGTTGGGTTGAACCGGGCCATGAAGTTTTGGATGGTTGCTCACAAATTTTCTGATGACCTTTGCGGCCTTTGGGTAAACGTGCGAAGAAACCGCGGCCAGTTCATTTAAAGTGTTTGTAGCAACGAAAGGAGCCGACGATGTCCCTTATGTAACTGTCGTAAGTTGAAAGGTACACATATTGTTCTCATCGTCTCGTCCAAGGATTAACTGGTACGGCTGGTCCAATTCGTGTACTGAGATTTGCCGGTACATCTTCTCAATGTCGGCTGCAAAGACGTATTTGGAAAGGCGAAATCGCAGAAGAATGGCCCACAGTATAGATTGAACGTTAGGGCCTACCAACAGCATATTATTGGGCGATGGATTCTCACCAATTCTCGACGAGGCGTTGAATACTACCCTTAGTTTCGTGGTAGAGTTTTGTTCCTTTAAAACGCCATGATGTGGCATGAAGTAAGCGTTAGAATTAATCGGGCCATCAACCTTTATCATATGACCAAGTTAGTTATATTCAGTTAAAAATTCAGTATATAGACGATGAGAAACGGCTGTGTGGTAGTTGCTTTGAATCTTTGTTGGGTCGGACTTGATTCCGGTTCACAAGCCTCCTTTGTAACTGAGTCATGTGTGCAACAACTCGGCTTGACACGATTTAACAGCCGAATCAACATCACTGGCATCGAACATACATCAGCTGGTACCTCTCGAGGCGCAGTAACTATTCGCATTAAACCTAAAGGTCAAACCCGCACAGATGAAATCACAATAAACGTACTGATCCTTCCAAAAATAGCAGCTACACTAGCTGACCTGATGACTCGCGATGATTTGAAGTGGTTATCCACCGTGCAGCTAGCAGATCCTAAGTACTATCAATCAAGAAGTATCGACATACTCTTAGGAGCCGACATATTCTTTAACGTCCTGGAAGAGGGTAGATTTAGGTCTCGCAATACCAACCTGAGTGCGCAGAATACTAAAATTGGGTGGGTAGTAGAAGGAAATGCCGGCATCCAAAAGGTCCACACACATTGTACTCTCTTTGACATAGACAATGCATTGAGGCGCTTCTGGGAGGTAGAGGTACAGAGCTCCAATCAGAGGGCACTAAAGAGGACCTCGTAGCACCTCGTCTGCTGTATCATGTGATATTTTTGAAATGCTAATAAATTTTCGTATAAATGCGTAAATTATCGGTTTTTTACGATCATATCGTAGTTTGATACACGTCATTGCCGCTGTATAGTTTGCGTCGGTAATCGGCATATGGCGGACCAGTGCTGCGGCTTCGCCAGCCAAATACCTATTCAACAATTGAAATTTTTGAGATTTCGTGTATGTTTCAATATTTTGCACAGCAGCATTGAATAAGTCTATAATACTTTGAAATTCAGTTGGCTCGCCTGAGAAGATGGGAATATCTGCTTTGGCATACTTTACTATATTGATTGGTTGGTTCAGGGTGGAGTTCATGGTTTCGTCGTGATCGCCTGACCTCATTTCTTGATAAGAAAGTACACGACGGATGCGTAATGCCGCATTTAACGTCGCGATGACTCCTAAATATTCGTCTTCAAAGTCTCCAATTTGCGACCCTTCCCCTTGTGTTCAAGGATGACTGCTTCTAACTTCAGGAAACATTCAAGTAACTCTCTGGCATACACTAATGGTTTAAATTTCCTCTGCCGAGACAGGCGAGCCATCTGTTAAATTATTTGAAAATTTAACTATTTTTGTCAAGGTACCTTTACATGCTGAGCGTTGTCGCTTGAGGCTCTCAGTCATAATAACTTTGAATCACTGTGCTCCGTATGGTTTCACTCTTGGTCTCAGCCCAAAAATCCAATTATAATCAAGATGGTTGAGACCGTAGTGGACCGCGTGTTTCTATTAAATTTTACTCGTCTTTGACCCCTATCCGGCTCGAAGGACCAATGAGTGACTCATCTGTTAACGTTCAACTCTAACATGACAACTGGTCTGATCAACGCTTTGTACAAGTTCAGCTTGTCGGAATTTGCACGGTATTCTGACTTTAGCAGCGGGCGTAAGGCATAAAAAGCATGGTTACCAGCGATAAAACGCCCTTTAATATCCCTTCCCATATAACTATCTTGAGCGACTCGGGACCCGGGGTACCAGAAACTTGATACTTCTTTAAATGTGCGATCACCACTACTAAAATCCATTGCGTCTTGGTCTCTAAAACCAGTGATCATATATTTGATTTTAGACTCATTGATTTTAAGACCATTGGAAACTGAGAACCGTTGAAGTAGATCCAGTAGTTCTTTGATGAATTCTGAGCATCTCCTCAGAGCCGTTCACCAGAACTGATTGCAAATATTTCTGATAGCTTGTTCTCAAAATACAAAACGGATGAAGCAACACAACACAACAAAAACTCGTATCACTTAAGAACCGCCAAAAAAACAGCGTCATCAACTTTTTATGGGGTTTTTTTACCACCACTTGTATGCCACTGTTTACGCCATGATCACTGCTTCAAGACTGTCCAATATTTTTTCTTTTTCTATTCGGCTTCGTTCCATCTGCTATCGTCCAAGTCCGAACTTTCACCATCGATACCTCTATTTTGTTATTAAGTTTTTCTCTTTGATTGATGCAACTGCCATCTGTCCGCCGGCTCACATACCAGCAGTCCGCTTTTGCTCATTATTTTAATACAAAAAAAACGAAATAAATATCTCGGGTTGAGTGGGTCAGATGGATGGACTTACGGACAGGGATGATCTGGAGGATTTCAGTGTATGTGCGGCAATCTGTGTCCGTTCCAAGCTGAGAGTTGATTATTTTATTTTATGAAATTATGTGCCCTACCGTATGGAACGTTGCATTACAAGTGTAACAACGAATATTTTCTTCAAATTTACTTACGTGAATCCCCAGAGTGTAAAACTATTTCCAAACAAAAAATTCCGTGTTTGAAAGTGAACGCCATTTAATCTGCGCATTTAGTAATTCGAATACTCAAAGACTTCCTATTTACACAAATTAATTAACAGTACCGAAACATCTACTAAGACCTGAACCTTTCCTTTCTTTTTTTTATAACATGCAATACTGGTCCCCACCAGCATATCTATCTATGGGGAATAATATTCACGAATATCGTTTGCGTGGTATCTCCACATCCTTTTACCATCTATAGTCCTACCACAACTCATAAGTCTTGAATCCTATTTTATTTGCCACCTTACTTTTATCATATACCGTTTCGGTTCATATAACCTTTCGCACATTGTATCGCCAAAATTTTTAAGGCATGCTCCTCTTGACACCACTTATTATGGTCAATGATGTCCTTCCGCGCGCCAGAAGTCACATGTTTCTACCGAAGCTCACATAATAAGGTGTATATTTGGACGATTCATATGGACAGTCGTTCGAATTGCACAGGCTATATTCGCTCCTTATTGTGAATACCTTTACGTAGCTCCTAATTGCCGACAAAATACTCCTATTAACGCGTTCCGCGGGGTTGGCTTGGGGATGATAAAGTGCATTTAGCCAATGTTCAACTTGGTACTTCTGTTAAAAGGTTTTAAAATGCTTGAAGAAAAACTGGCTGTCGTTCTCCGATATCAGGGCTGTTGGTACACCAAAAACAAAGAAAATTTTTTCTTTCAATTATTTAGTCAATGATATCCCCTCAGCTCTTCTAACGGCCTTCACCATCACAAACTTGCTAAAAGTATCAATTACTACAAGTTGGTATTGATTTCCGGATTTTTATCGTGGATACGGTCCCATATAGTCAACGGCAATTATTTCCCATGGCCGGGTTGATAATCTTTGCTCATTTTTGGCCAATAATGTTGTAGTTGTATGAATTTTAGCGTCTAAAAAAAATTCAAGATGTGCCACTATAGCGAGATCACGGTTGTGCATTATGCCTCGTCGTCTAGACAGTGGCACATAACGTTTCCAGTTCCAACTCTGCGTTCCATCGCCTTTAATGGTTCGACAATATTTATATGTTTCGTTTTCATGCCGAAAATGAGGATACTTATCTGGCAATTCCTTGACACCTTTCGATGTTTTGATATGCCTGATCAATTTTGTACCGTCGATGTCAGACCTAAATTTCTCTATTGCGAAAACAACTGCCAGACACTCACGTTCGGTGGTCGGGTATTTCCTTTGCATTGATGTAAGCTATTGGTACATATAAGCTATTTCTCACTCATCGCCATCTATCTGTCGCGTTAATATAGCACCGAAATCAGGATTTACCAGAATTAGAGTGGGCACGAACAAACTTATCAATCAAAGGAACGCCTCATTCGCTGCACTGGTCTATTGGAACTTTTTATTGGCTGTATTTGCTAATAAATTGGTTAAGAGTGCAGTTATTGTCGTAAAATCAGGGATGAATCGCCTGTACCAACCTGCCATACCGATTAGCCTTCTCGTGTCTTTAACGGGCTTTGGTCCTGGAAAGTTCAGAATCCCGGTGATCTTCTCAAGATCGATCCTCAATCCGTGCTTGTTTAGAATATAACCGAGGCATTTAATCTCTTTCAAACAAAACTGCGGCTTCTCTAAACTTATCGAGAGATTTGCCTTTTCTGATACGAGTGGGTACTTCTTATCAAGTAATTTGGTGTGTTCCTCAAACGTCTGCATCATTACGAAAATAGCTACTAGGTACACAAACACTTTGGGTTCCAAATCAACCCCGAAGACCTAGTCCATCAGTCGATAAAGCATTTGGCTGGCGTTGCACAGCCCGAACAACATCCTTTTATATTGAAATAAGCCTCTTCTATAGGCATGATATAAATGCCATTTTAGGTCTAAGCAGAATCGAATTTTTCCTGGAGGTTTTGCAGCACAAACTACAGGGTGGGCCTATTCCATTGGACCTGCCTCTTCCACTACTCCTAATTTGATCATGCGATCCAACTCAATATTTAAGCTCTTATGGACGTATGGAGGGATGGGACAGCTGTATCAATATTATGTTGAATCATCGGTGTGCAACCAAGGTAATCAGGCTGACTAACTAGACATTTTCTCTTGACATCGTGAAGTTCATATTTTTGAGCGCCATTCATTTCATGTTCGTTACTCATCTCATTTGCTTTTCCAACTTCGAAGCAACCAATATCGTAGGAATCTTCGGGTTTTTTAACCGATGGTCAGATTTCAAAGGTTTTCCAAAATTCGATACCACAGAACAATGCCCTTGGGTTGAATAGGATCACTATGATTGACAGCATGAACAGCATTATTTTTGTCATCATCTGAGATTTGTGTTTGAACATTACAAACTATTTTGGTTCTTGCACAAACCATCTTGTATGTCATCTGTTTGCACTTCTATGGATATCTCTGTTGGGACATTTTGTTTGTAGCTGGGATGAGACGATCCCATTCTATCCCATATTAGAGTTTTCCGACAGAATTGTTTTGTTTTGCTCCTCCCTGTCATCACATGTAAATAATGCTCCTCGTCTATTTCTAGGGCATTGATCAGCACGAAAATCATTCAAGCCACAACACCAACAATAAATCCTTTCACGTGGTTGCGCACAATCGAAATATCGGAGCCCAGGTTGCAAGCAATTCCAGCATTTTAATGTAGAATTTTCGTTTCTGGTCGGTTGTTGTTTTCGGGCGAATCTACTAGATTGAGGACCAACCTCTTGGACTGCTTCAACAACTTTCTCTTCTCCTCGTTTCAAACCTTCCCAACTATTTATCTAGCCTATTTATATAGTTTACCTCATACCACTCTAATGCGAGACACTCCAACAATTTGAATATGGTTCCTTCGGATTTTTTCTCGATTGCAAAACGAAATCCCTTACCAATCATTTTTGGGCTTAATTTCTACCATACCTAGAGTCGCCTATAGCACCAACAACTGAAGTTTTCAATACCTCACATCATCAAAACGGTGGTTGGTTTCCATAATGCTACTGCTGACAAAATTCTAATCTTTCACATTATTTTGTGACCAATTGATGATCACTGCATAATATAAATATAGTACTACCATGGAATGTTAGTCCATAGTCGCGCTAGATGTCGGTAATGTTTTAAAATAATCAATATGTATAATCGCCTAAATGTCATGTATTTATTCTAAATTTTGACGATACTCTATCGACCTAAACTGTTTTTTCTTATGATGGTAGTACTATATGTATTTATATTATGATTACTGTCTTTATAAATTAGGCAGACGACCGATAAGATCTCACATCTTGGATGACCCGAGACCTTCCCTTAAAAATTAACACATTGCCAATTTGACTTCGAGGCGTCTAACGAGGAATGTCCATGTTTACAAGTGAACATTTTTATGAGGAAAGAATGTGCTAGCCAGGATGAGGTCGTATGCGCGATCGCAAATTAAGTCATGTTTTGACCTATGTTTTCACATAAGACAGTCTGATTTTTACCAGCTATATTATTTAAGTCACTAATTACTATTCTGACATGGTACTCCTGTTTAGATCCTATCAGATCGTCCAAATTGTTGTAAAATGAGTCTTTATTTTTTGGTTGGCTTACATCAGATGCAACAAACGGCCTAAGAATAAAACAAACATCAAGATTGCCGAAGATTGTCAAGGAGGTCTCAACTTTTTGGCCGTCGAGGTTCTTAAAGAGCAATGAGTTCCAAGCGATCCTTCATGGTTAATATCGTTTATCATGGTTAATAACTCCTTCATGGTTAATATAGTGCCATCACACGCGCCTGATTTTCTTAGCGACTACACGTTCAAGGTACCAATCATAAACTGCGTGTCGTTGATATAAGCAGGGGTCGGATTTAATTTTGTTGGAATCCATAGGATGCGAGTAGTCAGCCCAAGGATCCAACCTTTGTTTAGTCCCCTCATATGACAAGCCAAAGATGTTATGGTGGAATTATAAGGATAACATTCCCGTTTAAATGTTTTTTATGAGACATGGAAGTGCTCTCCAACCATAAGGGCCAATAAAATTACTTAGAGACCCTAAATTAACTTAAGGAAATATACAGATGACGACAGGTGCAGATGAAGTTGTAAATTAGATGACAAGAGTAAATGCATGTGAGCAGAATTTTCAGCAAAAATGTATATTCCAAAAATTGACAATTTCTACAGGTTCTTGAAGAATGAAACTATACTAGACGCTCAGTAAAAGTTCATGTAGCAACAAGTGAACCATGTCTATCAAGAGAACCCAACACTTATTTATGTGTAAGAGAATGTCAAGTTTTGATCGAGGCAGATTATTTCTTTACCTTGACGAAAGAACATTTCTCAACCAAGATGGATTATTATTGCAAACAGGATGAGTAATGGCAAGCAGATGCAAAGAGAAGTGACCAGAAGTATTTAAATCATTAGCAGCCTCAACCTATTGAGAAGGTCGAAGTATTCTATCAACAGTAAACGACCGAACAGTAAACTGCAACACATATTGGAAGAACATAAAGTTTCATAATTTCGGCATATAATTTCAATATTGAACAATTTATTGGCAATTGTTAGTTAAGCTAAACAATACCAATTCCACATTATCGCAATTCACCCCAAAAATCTCCAGTCATCAATTGACATCACTAACGAAACTAGCAACACCCATCTACCAACGGAACGGGAAGTTAAAGATGCCATTAATAGACTGAAGAACAATAAGGCCGCTGGAACAGACAATATAACCGCCGAAATATTCAATGGAGATTCATCTACAACTGAAAGCATATTAACACCAATAATCGAAGAAATCTGAAATTCTGGGAGAATTTCACTGAAATGGAATCAAGGCTTGATAATTACGATACCCAAAAAAGGTGACCTAAGAGAATGTATAAGAACTGGCGAGGTATCTCCCTTTTCAACACAACAATAAAGGTACTCGCAATGATCATCCTTGACAGAATCTCACCTACGATCAATGCACAATTAAGAAACAAACAAGCTGGATTTAGACCAGGAAGAAGTTGCACTGATCACATAAACACAATTCGTATCATTACTGAGCAATCCAATGAATGGAATTCACCATTGTATATGATCTTCGTCGATTTCGAATGCGCATTCGATGCGAAAAACAGGAACGCAATATGGCAGACACTTGGTGAAATGAGCATCCCAAAGAAATTAATTGAACTCATACAAGAAATGTATCGGGATGCTGGGAACCGAATTCAATACAAAGGCAAACAAAGTGAGACATACTACAACCAATGCTGGTTACCAATGCTGTTCCTAATCGTATTAGACAGTGTAATGCGGAAACTAGATAACAAGTCCCCTAATGGCATTAAATGGGGGTTAACTAGTAAACTCAATGATTTGGATTATGCAGACGACATATGCTTGCTCACACACAAACACTCCGACATGCAGCAGAAAATGTAACAGCTATCACATCTAGCTAACGAAGCAAGGTCTCAAGATTAATATCAAGAAAACCAAGACGATCTAAATGATTTCGTATACCTTGGTTGCACAATAACGAAAACAGGTGGAACAAAAGAAGACATACACAAACGTATAAATAAATCCAGACATACATTCAACATGCTACATAAAGTCTGGAATACTTCTGTCTTGTCGCGCGAGACCAAGTTACGAATGTTCAACTCATGTGTGAAATCGGTACTATACTGTATGGGTGTGAGACATGCAAGCATACAGAAAAAATCATACAGAAGCTACAGGTGTTCTTAAACAAATGTCTTCGACGAATAGTTAAGTGCTTCTGGCCTAACACGATTAGTAACATCAATCTGCATATAACAACATGTCAGTCAGACATTGAGACCGAATTAAAGCGACGAAAATGGAGATGGATTGGCTACACACTGAGAAAGGCATCAAGTGATATAACGAGGATGTCATTAGACTGGAACCCACAAGGAAAAAGAAAGGTTGGAAGGCCAGCAATCACATGGAAGAAAACGATGTTAGCAGAGGCTAAACACCAAATCATAAGCGGAAATTAAAGCAATAGCCCCAAATAGAGTAAGATGATTCAGAATAGTAGATGCCACATGCTCCTAAATTGGAGATACAGGAAAATATATAAAATATAGCACCAAACATCCCGTGAGTTTACCTCTAAGATCCTGTTTGGTGCGTCTAATTTTGAAAGACAATCATCTGACCAAAGGGATAGGACAACCAACGTACAAAGCGATCATTAGCATATCTGTCGGCCTATGATTACTAAGGCAATTCATTTAGAATTAGTAGGGAGCCTCACCAGTTTATCGTTCGTTGCAGCACTGAAGAGAGTCGTTGCAAGAAGTTTACTAATTAAAAAAAATGAATGACATAACAAAAAATGTTGGATTGATGAATATATATGTAAGCTTCAGAATCGGAGTTAGAGACTGCGTATATCGTCAGTTACCAATAGAATTTTTCAATGTGGTTACTAATTGAGTACACATCGTATGATACACATTTCTAATGAAATGGAGTCTGATATGATGGATATTTTTGGGAAAATCCAAATAAATAAAAAATTAACAAATGTATATGTTAAATATTACACATCACTTAACATCGATAAATGAATTTAACAATTTTTTTTTTAATTATATATGACCAAGATATGATTTCACATTGTTCAAAACTGAGGAATTTAGATCATGGAGAATAGAGTGACCTATAATCAAATAGGACAATTCAGCCGAAATTTATAACTATAATTGTTGTTGGTCAGAACAAGACTCCTTAAACCAAGACAGGCCAGATTAAACATAAACACAAAAATAATTGTGTAAGATAATTTGTTTTGAAATATTTGTTCTTATTCTAGACACACACAATTAAAGAACAATTTTTATTTATATAACCTTCACACCAAATAAAAAAAAATTAACTCATATAATTATATGTTAAATTCTGAAATTATATTCCATATATACTGACAATCTAGGTCATAAGACCTTTATGGCCTATATATACACATTTAATATTTCCCATCTATTCATCAGACGACGCATCGAATATATTTAAAAATACCATAAACAAGATAATCATGCAGAAAAATATGATAAACATAAAAATAAATTTTAAATCAGGTTCGTCGCTTTTTATTTTAGTGTAAAAAAATTCTCATCTCATACATATTCAATTCAAGTCTTTCGTTTTTAAAATAAAAATAAATAAAAAATATAAATAATATGATTACCTTAAATTATAAACAATTATTAATAATATAACAATCACTAAATATTTTTTAAAAATGTTTTTCATTTTTCGATTATATTCATAAATAAAAATTAAAAAAAAAATAAAATAAATTAATTAATACAAAATAAATAAATAAATAAATATTAACACTTAATGAAATTTTTTAAGTCATTTTTAAATAAAAACAATAAATAAAATTAATTTTTTTTTTATTATATTTAAATCACATTGTAGTAAAAAACACTATCATAAACTGTAAAAAATTTAATAATTTTTTTTTTTTTAATTAAATTTTGTTTTATAAATTTATTCTGCACGTTTTGGTTTATTTAATTTTTATTTTTTCGTATGGTGGCGTATTCACATTTTTTTTATTATTTTTTATGTTATATTTTTATATGGTTATAAAAATAAATTAATTTTTTTAACACATCGTTTAATTAGTATATGATTCTGAAAATATATTTTTTTTTTTAACAATTAAAATTTTATTTTTTTCACAATATTTCGGTTTGTTTCACTAAAAACTAATTGAGCGCGCGAAACAAATTAAACTAAAAATGCAAAGTAGATGTCTATTTTTATTTTTTGGTTAATTTAATTAATGTATGTCTTCCTTCGATATACCAGTTTTTTTTTACAAGCAATTTAATTTTATCTTGTCTTGTTAGACGATTTTAATAAATTCTACATATCAACGATACATAGATACAGTTGAAACTATAAACATATGACTGTCAAGTGTAGGATTACTCAAATAATAAATGTGCTGAATAGCAGAAGCTTGCGAATTGAATCGTTAATCGCATATCTGGTTTAACTGTACATAAGTTACTGAATAAGATGAACTGCTCGCATGGCGATCACATGTGATCTTGTTTGACTTTTTGTTTTTAAATACATTTATAAACATTTTTCCTATGTGTGTATGTATGTATGTGTGTGTGTGTGTTTTCATCATGTAAGCTTTTTGTCTAAATAAAATACAACACATGAGATAATGATCAAAATGATCATCGAATTTGTATTTTTTTTTTTTTAAGTTAATTAAAATAGAAAGATCAAGTTTGATCAATTTTGTTGTGTGTGCACACAGTAATTCTAAGAAATATTTCTTCTCAGGAATCCATATAAAGACGAAAATGAGATGGTGATAAAAAGAAAAAGAAGAAGAGCAAAATTAAAAATTACAAAAAAGATTTTAATCAAATTTATAATTTACTAAATGATTTACTGCGAAAAAAATTATTTTGTGGAAGAGGTAACATATATAATGGACAAAGTTAAAAAAAAATTGTTGAAAGATCTTATATATGTTATAGTATTTATACACATATATATACAATACAGTATGTTCTGTAGAATATACTATAAAATGTGTGATTTTGGGTAACTGACACGAATCAGGAATTGAAACGCAAATAGAGAAGGCAATTTGCCAAAACATTTTAGAAAAGCTAAAGAATAATTTAGCTTCTGCAACAGAAAACATAAATATTCAAAAGTCGAAACATGCAATGGCATTACTTTATAACATAAGCATTAGCATCATAACAAATATGGAATTCTGGCGAAATACCACAAAAATAATAAGAAGCTAGACTTCCCTAAAAAGGTGACCTAAAGGAGTAAAAATTATTCTCGATACAACAATAAAAATAATCGCAATGATCATCCTTCACCGAATCGAATCTGCAATCAAAGCAAAATTTAGTAACATTCAGTTCTGGGATAAGTTGCACTGATCACAATAACTCAATCCGAATCATCACTGAACAATCGAATGAATCGAATTGTTCACCATATCTGCCCCTCATTGATTTAGAACGTGCAAAATTTTGGGTTGGAATGAAAGCAGTAGGCCCCAATAGTTTAAAATAGTCGAGCATAGTAGCCGCTCTATATGCTCCTAAATTGAAGATACAGGAAATAAACATTAAAAAAGGAAAGATCAACTAGGGGATTAGGGAATTTAAGAAAAAGAGCAGCACCAAACAAATATGAAGAAGCAAAGCAGGCAAAAAAAGGTTTGGAATACGTAGCAGCGGATGCCTTCTACATGATTCGAGATAACGACGATGATTTCGAAGGCGAAAATAAATTCGCTCTTATCACGTTGCATAACAAGGACCAAGAAAAGCGCTACAAATTCAAAATGGCGATCACAAAGATGTTCAAACAAAATTTCACCGTAGTATCACAAAATACTGAGTTAAGAATTTCGGCAAGGCCTGCGGTGAGTTAAAATTAATACAGCTACTAGAGGTGTTGAGTTTAGTTAACAACATTCACGAGGAGATCATGCAAGAAGAATAAAAGAGGAATGGAATTCAACAGAATTTCTAAAGGCGGTGAGATAAGTGCCAACATGAGATTACAAACCATTAAAGTGCCTTCATTCTACGGAGATTATAAGCTTCTTAAACGAAGAGAGAACGTAGTATCTCTATTTGACACTATTGGACAATGACTATAAGACTTCATATAGGATACTCTTATGCGATTACTAGCTAGCACACATGTTAGTGTGTTGCTATAAAAACTTCCCTGCTTGCCCACGAAAACCCCATAGAATATCTTCACGTAATTAATAATTTAGATGTAGATACAGAACACTAGAGTGCCTTTGAAATAAGCATTTTAACGAGAAAAGTTGATTATGAGACACACCGTATTTATATGAGACCATTAAGAATCCAAAATAAATACAAACATAAAAAGTTCCATTAGTTTCTTAGAAACCAGATCTTAATTTCTAACGAAGATCTTAATTTGTGCTAATTTTGCAGCGAACTTCAGCTTCCAGAGCAAAATCCTTAAGCAGACAAAAGTACTATGGAAGATATGGCCGAAAATAATGTACAACGTGCAATGAAGCTCACCATACTTTACTCCATGAAATCTAAAAGGTAACCAAGAAATCCCGATCACAACAACCTTGAAAACGGCTGATAGAGCTGCACAAGGTAGCGTTTTATTAGCGACCACCATGGTGAAGTATATTAAGTAAGATGAATACATGGCTCGCCTTATGATTGTGGCTCCCAAGCCTTCTTCATAACCGGGAATATCACGAACAAGCTTATGTTAACAAGATTGCCGATTTTAAGCAAACAAAACTGGGATGGATCCTGATTGAAAATACATCTGCTAGTGTAAATGTGGCAATGTATCAGACAATATGGGTATAATCACCAATAAGTTTGATCAGTTACACACCACATAGTTATGTGGTCAACTATACTTCAGGTTGAGAAACGCCTGGCCAAGAATCTTAAATTGGCTCACAACACCAATCATTCAAGGATGAGTATATGACGGATTAGGACACATGAAGAAAACTGATAGTGTAGATAGAGATGATCAGCACTACTATCTTCCTCATTATGCTGTCTTGAAAGAAGGGAGTTCAAGTACAAAACTAAAACTTTTTGATGCATCGTCCAAAACATTCACTGGGACATCATTGAATGGTAAATGAAGTAAATGGTCAACTATCGAATATAATAGCAAATAACCATAAGTCAAATAAAATGATGTTGTTTGGATTAAAGACAATAACCTGCCACCAACCATCTACCACTTGGGCGAATTGTCGAATTGAATCCGAAAAAAGACCAATTAACTAGAGTGGTGACAATTAAAGTCATAGTCTCAGCATCAAATTTAACTTAGCCACCAATCTCGAAGATAAACATTCTTCCCATCAAAGATTTTGGTTGTATTGAGTTTATAACCAATGTTTTGCGTTTGTCCAGAATTGTTTGCGACTAAAATGGCAAAAAATACTGGAATAAAGAAGCGTTGTTAATATAATAGGAAATATAGCAAACGAGCTATTTGGTACCTTGATTTGGAGCATTATGAACATTGAAAATAAAAAAGGAGCAAGGATAATCAAGTGTACTTGCCAAGACTCATCAAAAATTAAATTTCTATTGATGATGTAAGCCCTCAGCCTACTTAGGAAAAACGTAGCAGTAAATTAACGGCTAAAGCAATACGTCTTAATATCAATATTGAACTTTAAGGATAGGTTCAAGGTAAATGTAATTGAAGCCATTATTCTGGATATTCCGGATATTCTATTGGATAATAGTACTTTTATTCTAACACCCAACATTTATTATAAAAAAATCAACAAAATATTACAGTATGTGCCACCAGATGTAGGTTTTCTAGGACAATGATGTCTAAAACATACTTATAACTTACATTTCACATAGCCAGCTTGCTTGAAGAACCATGACTCCTAAATGTGGAAAACATATTGCGTAAGTAGGCCTTTTGAATTTGACGATTACTGATTTGAATTTCGAAAAATAATTTCGGGTATTTAGAATAACCTTAAAAAGCAACCGAAGAGAAAGAGTCAGTGCTAAACTGTAATAAATGAATCAACATTGAATGTTAATATTTTGTTATGCTGTCGAGACATCGTTTATGATTTAAGCAAGTGCACAAGTTACTCATCGAAAGAAAAAAAAAACATGTATGTATTGTAAGCGAAAGGCGGTTATGCTTTATCAAAGTGTCGCATAAAGCCAGGAACGTCTTGTTGAGGAAAAGCAGATTTTTTTTGGGTGGTAACTTTATAAGAGTGTCAAAATGCTTCAAATACCAAGCACTTGAGTATGTTGCCAAGTTTTGTGGTGTAAAATAACAGGTTTTGAAAACAATCCGGCAACGATGGTCAAGTTTCGCATCTTGTGAAGAGTTGGAACAAATGGAACAAGGTTTGAAGACAACACCACTTTTCATTTTATTATCCTAAAGGATCCGCAGATCATGCATGCATACGTAATCTCAGTAATAAAAACGCGCCAGACTAATGACCAGAATTAATCGTTTTACTAAATCTAGGGAACTCAACTTCAGTGGTGAGATCATATCGACCAATATCGAAATTGCTTCCAATTGGTTCCGTAGTTTTTCTGAACGTAGACCAATCGTTCGGTAAGGTTTGGCATAAAGAGATTTACCACGACAGTATTTTGAGATATCTGATATAGAAGACAAATATTTAAGAATACTCTGTAGTATGCATTATTCCAAATTTCAGGAAATTTCAGATGGCGTTCCACGGGAAAGCGTTATTGGTCCTACTATTTACCTTTGTTATTCACCAGAAATCGTCCTAGAAGAAAGTTAAAACTAAATACAAAATATAGGCTGATTGGATAAAACTCTGAGTTGCCAGTATATAATAAAATGCTAATTTAAAGCAAATTTTAAAGCCTTTCTGGACATATGGCATCCAAATATATATGACGATGCGCAAAGATAATAAATGTGCAAATAATACAGACCTTTCAAAACAAAGTTCTCCGTGACATAGTGGCATAGAATATGTCATGTTATTTACGTTACCGGTATCTTCGTCACAATTTAGGGATCAAACTATGCGGAGAACATCATCTAAACTAAATTCGCTGATCAAAAAAATCTCACCTACAACGAATTAAACCAAAGATGGGCTTTGATCAAGAGAAGGTCACAGTTATTAAAAGTCAAATGACGAAGCTGAACTTTTAAACAAAACCCTGTAGAGGAACAACTCTATACGATGATATACATACCCAGTTGGAGAAATATAAAGAGTTATAAAAGTTTCATGAGCATTGAAGATGAAAGGTTTTCCTACGATGATGAGATGGAGTCAACGAAACTCGCTGAATCCCGAAGATTCACAGTAGAATTTAAGTTACCACGACTAGAGTTGCCAATATTTAGGTGCAATCCACCAACAACGTCCACGAGGATACTAATTTGTCACCTACTTAGAAGTTACAGTGAAAGGTCAATTGCGGAGTCCAGCCGAGATCTTATTATGACTCTTTTGAGTAGATGACATTATAACTCAATATAGCATAGTAAACGAGTCCACATCGGGAAACACCACTCAGCGGAGTGGTCATCCACAGAACAATCACTCAACGATTCACAAGAACCATCTTTTCGTCAAGTTAAGGTTGATAGGTTCGAAACAAACACAAAAAGCAGCAGAATCATAAAACACTACTGTCTTCTAATTAATCCCTATACGGATTTAGTTTTATTTCTGGCTACACAAAAGTAGTAGGCAGACAGTTTCTCATTGAAGGTCTCTCTGCCAGATCTATCTAAATATACTGTGACGGTTCACAAGTTAGAATTATAAACACTGGTGATCGATTGGTTCAAACCAGTGAAATTCAGCGAACTAAAAGTGCCAGCAAAGTAAAAGTAGAAACTCGTTGAAATATAATTCAGTTTGTAAAATTCCCGAAGTATTAGTAAAGTGTGAAACCTATAACTACTGCCAGTTTCATTTATAAATATGTGAACGCCCGAAATTCGACACAATAGGTGTCAGAAGTAGGGTTTTGTAAAAGTTGAAAATGCCTAACAGCAACACGTATAAACTCAGAAGTTGAAAAATGAGTTGAAGTCATACAGAAGGCGACAAGATCGAGCTTTTTGTGAAATTATAAAAAGCAATGAGCTAGAAGAAGCTAAAGGATATGTGAGAGAAGATCGAGAGCCAACTAAAGCCACCTTTTTTATAAAGTGGTCCTTCTAAAGTCACTGTTAGTAGAACAAAGTTCTCAATTAGGTGCCTAATTAGACCAGCTTAAAGGCTAGCTAGAAACAAAGATGCAAACATTCACGGCTGATGTAGACGGAAAGATGCAAACAATCACTGCTGATATAGAAATAAAGATGCAAACATTAAAGACCCAGCTTACAAAGCGTTCAAAGTTAGACAGGAAGAGCTTCCCTCGCTTTGATAGTTCTCGAATAAAGGATAGTACAGCCAAGCTCTATTAAAACCGTGTTAAAGAAGGCACCAGCCGCAGGCCATAAAGGAATTCTAAAATCCCCTGCATTTGATGGCGAGACACCGTTGGAGAATTTCAAGCGACCGTGAGGCATAATGGATAGGCTACTGATGAACAACCTGATGCTTTTATTTTAGCACTACGAGAAAAAGCAGCGGATGTCTTACAAATTTGCAAAACTGAGGTTAGCTGTGGAATAATCTTGAGAGATGGAACTCAGGAGCGGACAGTCTCATACTCAGAAGCTATGCAAAATCCAGCTGCATAATAAAGGAGTCTAACAGTGAGGAGTAAGCTGAACGTAGCTAAAAACGGAGAAGGCCACAAGCTAACTGTTTTATTATCCCAGCTTGGGATAAAATAGTAACAGCCTATATAGCTGTTGAAATGTGGGGTCAAACGTATTGTACATTTATACTAGACACTAGAGCTTTAAAATCGGTTGCACGTCTTGACCTCAAGAGCACGTTGAGACAGTGATTTGCTACAAATTGAAAATGGCTACAGCAATAAAAGGTTAGAGCCACCTTTCTGTCAAATTTGGTGGAATACATTTCGATCATCGATTTACTGTTGCCAGTATAACTAATGAATGCATCTTGGGTTTAGACACCGAGCACCTGATGGCACCAGATGATTTGAAGAACCATGGTTCCGTTGAAAATGGCTGGTGAAAATTATAACAAATTACAGTGCATCACCGAAGAAATGATAGAAATTCAACCAATGTGTGGCACAACCATCTATGACTCGTTTTAAAATTGGAACATGATGATGTAATTAAGCATTCTAAGAGCCCGTGGAGCTCACCGGTAGAGTTCTTTAATAAAAAGATGGCAACTTAAGGTTCACTGTTTCAATTACCGCAATTGAACCATGTAACCAAAAAGGACAGTGGCCCACTACTACGAATTGATGACATCTTTGACACTTTATCAGGATTCAATTTTCAGCACTTTAGATCTTTGGTGAAATGGCTTGTACCAATTAAAAGTCATGCCTTTTGGACTATTCGAATGATTAATGAGGCAAGCTCTTCAAGATCTCAGAAAACCTGTTTGGTGTATTTGGAGCATGTGAATAACCTCAAAGAAGTTCTCCAAGCCATCAAAGTCGCCGGGTTGAAGTTAAGTTCATCGAGATGTAGCTGGTTTAAAGGCGAAGTGAACTACCTAGATTCAGGTAACGGAGTGGTAGAAGATAGCCCAATTACACGAATTATTCACAAAGTGAGAAGCTTTCACGGACTATGCTCTTACTACCTTACTTTGCTGATGTTGCACGAAACCTGTATTGCCTTACTAAGAAAAGCCAATCATTTAGTCGGATCCTGGAACAATAAAAAACTTTTGATCAATTAAAGAAGAAACTGTGTAGTTCTTTAGTTTTGGCATATTCAGAAGCCGTGCAAACCTTAATTTCGGATACCGATGCCAGCAATACTGGTGTAGGAGCAGCTCTATTGCAAAAACAAGAAGATAAGCAGCAAGTCATAGCTTACTACAGTCGTGCACTATCCAAACCAGAGAACAAATACTGCGTAATCCGAAGAGAGCTGTTGACTGTAGTGGATAGTGTGATGCACTTCCGTGATTGCCTGTCCAGGATACTTTGCGCAAACCAATGCAAGCACGGTCGATAAAGGATCATAACTATAAGACTAAACAAGAAGAAGACGACTTTATTACATACTAATGATCAAATGGGTAGCTGAAGTTAGAAGACCACAGTGACAAGACATAGCACCTGAAAAAACGAATCGTTAAAAGTTACTGGCGGCAATAGCAGTCATTAAGCATAAGCAAAGAGTTGCTGATAAGATTCTGGTATCAACTAACGGCAATTAAAAAAACCCATGACCGTCGGAATAAAGATTATATTTTAAAGATTTTGTCTACTTAAGTTAGATTGGTATGATTAACACCCCACAGATTTCGACCAATGGAATACCACAAGAAATCGAATGAAATTTAGTAGAGAAAATCAAAATATCAAGATGGCTAACCTATAACTGAAAACTTTACATCTGCATATATTACGCGCTGCACATTTCAATGAAGAGATGTTGACGAACGTTGCATCCCTGAATAAGACAGTTGCATCAATAAAATACGTTCTAAAGCGAAATTAAATGTTCACTCGGTCACATTAGTCTTCAAGTTACTATATAGCTTGCAACACCTCTAAATGCCTATTTGTATTCTGAGTTTTAGCTTAGCTGAGTCCCCGAATTCTGCATGCAATTCAGTAATAAGTCTACATTCTTTCTAAGTAGATTGTGGTGGCAAATCTATCCATATTCCTGAAACGTTGAAAGAATTAAAAGCAACAAAGCTTTTGCTTAGAGCACGCTAACAAACAGTAGACGATCTAAAGAACCCAATAACTCTCAAGGGTAATCATCACTTAGATCGAGGAATTGCTAAGAAGGCACACATAAACGACATTTACATGCAGGGCCGAACTTGTTGGTGTCGAACCACCAAAACACCATACTCTAATGTGATGGATTTAATTCGTAAGTGTCATATATCTATATGTGCATCAAATGTTTTCCCCAAAAGAAGGTTACCACTTCATCGTGTTAATCTGATACGATCATTTTCACATACGGTGGCCCATACCCCTTGGAAATCCACGGATATATTTCTGGCATAATGGTGGAATCTGCATAAAATGTGATAGAAACTCGGCCTGCGACATATGAAGAATCTCCACAGCCGAAGAAAATGACTGCAAACGGTTCTACAAATCATACTGTATTAAATATATATACGAATATTTTTGTGAATGTGAACTATCATCATCATTATTATTATTATTATTATCATTATCATCATGATGATGATCATCAACAACAGCAGCATCATCATTATCATCTTGATATTTATTTCGGTTTATTTATGTTATTTCCGTTTCGTTCTAAGCGTTTTGTGCACTTATGGGAATCATTTATTTACTTTACATATTACGTATGTACATATTATATGTTTGGGATGACAAATTATCTAAAAATAAATTTCTTAGAAATATAATTAGGTTTCGAGGTAAAGTAATTGAATAAAAACAAAAAAAAAAGTTTACACAAAAGTTTAACGAACTAATATACAGTGTTTTAACAATCGCAAGACGTGATATATTAAGATGCCACACACAACAATCATAGATAAAAAAAAATTGATTCAATAAATTATATACTATAAAGATAAACCATGTTATATAGTGGGAATAGTGGGTGCTAATCCTTTCATCGTCTTGTCATCTCTATATAGTATACCAATATAAAAATCGTTAAAATCGATATTAAAATGATTTGTTGCTTCACAAAATGTATATAAATAAAACTGCTATCTTATCTCGTTCACATAAAATAACAAAATGTCAAAATCAAATTAATAAAATAAATCAAATCCCAATTACCATTAAAATAATCATATGGCAATAAAAATAATTTAGAGTTTCAACAATATATACGCAGACAATGTAAATTCAACATGTCATCACTATCATACAATAATAATTTTGTTTGTTGTTGTTGTTGTCACTATATTGTAAATAGTAATAACAATAATCATAGCAATAATGATGGTAATCTTGATCATTATTACGAATGTTGATATATAAAAATTTCATATTAATGTCCATATATATATTAGCAACATGAACTTGATCAAACACACACTCAGCGGTGCGGGATCGTTACAAAATACAATTTACGAGTTTTCACAAATTTTACCAAAAAAAAAATCGAATGATACTACAGAAAGAAAAGAATTTGTTAACTTCTTGTCTTATTTTTAGCGACACGCAAAAACAACACAGAAAACACATAACACATAAAATGTCTTTAAATTCAGTTTTTTTTTTTTTTTTGGTTTGAAGATCATGGAATTATGTTGGAATATTGGTTGTGTTGTAACTCTACACGTATAAGAATTTTCTAATCAGTCCACTACATCGAAAAAAAAGGTTTGGTAACAAATTTAATTACACAGTAGTTGTGTTGTATATACGTTGTGGAGGCGGGTTAAACAGAACTATATATATTCACGTTGCGGTATCTATATATTTATTAATTATATAAACAAAAATGTGGGTGATTTAATAATCCTCATTGGTTTTATGAAAACAAAAAAAAACGACAAAATGGCGACATCATAAATAATGTATTGCGCTCTAAGCGCACAAGTGAAAATCATTTTGAAATGGAAAACCTACATTTACCGCAGAGCATGAAATATATTTATCTAGAAATTAATCCACCTACACCGCGCCTGTATATAGGTACATGAAAATATTTTTTTCCCATCATCAATTCAATCAAACATTTTTTTTTTTAATAATTAATTTTCCACAAATCACGAAATGACGGAAATAAACATAACATTAACAATGTTGATGTTTATGCTATATTTGTTTGATAATTATGATTGGTCAATATTGACTGAAAATCAAATATGTATATATGTATACGATATATACTTGAGAGTATACAAACTTTTTTTATTTATTTATTTGTACTTGATCGATTGTTTAATTATGTGTACACACACACACATACATACACATAGACACACTATATATATTTAATTTACAACTTCAACAATATATCAAGACATCATCGTTTGATCATTTCACACATTATTTGTGTTTGATCAAACATTTTTTTTTTTTTTTTAAATCAACAAACAAATAAAAAATCACTTTGCACACTTAATTTAACCCGCGCACTTTGCAGATCACAATATTCACTTTACCACTTTAAATGTATACTAAACGATTAAAAATCCGCGCGATATTACGCTAAATAAATATTAGACCGATATTTCGTATATTAATATATTATATATATATAGAAAAATATATTCAACACAAGAAAAATTATTTCAATCTCGATCGTACGGTTGACAAATAAGAACTAAGCAAAATATCAAATTTTTACCTTTAGATGAGATCTTTTATTTTTGTTTTTTTTTTTTTTTTTTTTTTTTTTTTGGTTCGTTTCAATACATAAAATCCAAACTATATATATATACAGAAAGAGAATTCAATTGGAATATATATATATATATATATATATATATATATATATATATATATATATATATATATATAAAATAGTACATCAATAACAAGCATCTCGCGTGTTTATACATTTAAAATATTTATAATATGATCGTATTATTTGCATTGAAAAAAATGCAAAAACAAAAGATTTCTCCTTTTCTCCTCTCGATTTCTTTAAAAAAGTAAAAAAAAAACTATAATCAAAAAAGCAAAACTTATGAATGAAAATTTTTATAGAAAACTTGTCTCCATTCATAAATCATAATTTGCGTTGGTGATATTTTTAACGATTAGCTAACGATTTACCAATTAAAAAAAATGTTCATATTATAGTAGAAACAAAAAAAATAAAAAAATGTCGATAAAATTATGAACAAAACAAAAAATGTTATGTTATATGCTGCGTCAGTGACATTGTGAGAACGAATAACGTAACAAAAACAAAAGATTTGTATGTGTGATTTACACGTAAAACGACGAACCCGCACTTATTTCGATTTTTTTAAATGTTTTTTATTTATAAATTTATTTTATTACTACTCCTGGACCCCTAGACTAATGGGCGATTGGGTTTCTACTTTATTTACCAGAAACTGGCTTACATTTCCCAGCGAAAAAGCGAGCTTTTGTGCTAAACACAATTTTTCGGTAAAAATCGATTTTCCTAGTTAGTTAGTTTTAGGTGGCCGCGTAGTAGATATCTCTAACACTCAATTTACTGAGATCCGTTAGATTGCACAGGAGGTGAGCTCCTAAAAATTTGAGTCTGTTTTGAGACAGACTAGGACAGGTGCATAACAAATGAAGTATTGTTTCCTCCTCTTCTTCGTCGTTACGCAGCTTCGACAATAATCATGAAAGAAAACACTACTGGCAAGTCTACCGGCATGCTTTTCAATAGAACAGTGTCCAGTAATGTCACCCACAACCGTGCTGATATTATGCCGTTTCATAGATATTAGCTGTTTAGACCTTTTTAAGTCCAAATTAGGCCAAATGTGACTAGTAATTACACATGAGGTGCAATTTGCCTATCTATTGTTTATAATTTTACGAGCTTCTTTTTTAAGGAGTAATTTGCATGTAGCAAGTGGTACTTTAATATCCACCTTGCTCGGTAAGATGAGGCAAGTAATAATTTATCACGCGAGTTCATCGGCTTTCATATTCCCCGTAATATTGAAATGCCCTGGCACGTATTCAACTCCGGGCTACTTTCGACGTGATAAAGCCTGATTGTAAAACTTTAATAGCAGTCTATGGCTTCCTTGATTGCTATAAGTTTTGCCTGAAAAATACTGCAATGATCAGGAAGGCGGAAAGAGAGATGTACATTTAGTTCTTCGCAGCAAACCCTTCCGCCGACCTTTCCATCAATTTTCGGGTCATCTGTAAAAAAGTTAATAAAACCTGACTTTAAAACTGTTCCATTCACCCAGTCCTCTCTGGAAGAAATATCAGTTATAAATTTAACTTCGAGGTATGATGTCAAGATGGCGTAGTCGATATATTTAATGATCTCTTTGTTCGTTAGTATAGATGAGTGCCCCATAATGTTAGAGGACCAAATAGGAATTGATTTAAGTCTTGTGGCTGTACTAGCAGCCACTTGCTTAGCCAGGATATCCAAAGGGATGAGAAGAAAGAGAATCTCCCGTGGTTGAGTAGAAGTGCTTCTAAGTGCACCACTAATACACAAGGTAGCAGTTCTTTGCACTAAGAACTTCATCAGCAACTTTTCGTTCGCCACTGTATTTAAAGTGGGCCACCAAACTGTAACTCCATACATTAGAACTGGTCTAACTACAGGGGCATAAAGCCAATGCATAATGTGAGGCTTAAGCCTCCATTCTTTTCCAATGGCATTTTTACGGGAGTAGAGTAGAGTTATCTGCGATGTTTAAAACAACTTTATTTAGAGTTAGAGGGTCAAAGCGAGGAAGTTTGTGCTTCCTGGAAAAAAGAACCATCTCAGTCTTCAGTGGGTTAACACTTAGACCACAACTATTGGTCCATTAGGTTAGAATGCCAATAGCAACATCATCTGCATAGGCCACCACTTTAAAGCCAGTCCCTTCCAGGTTTAGTAACAGGTCATTTATGACCAAATTCCAAAAAAAGGGGGGATAATACACAACCTTGCTTGGTACCCCTACTTACAAATCTACGGATGGATGATAACCCTAGATTCGCCGTTATGATCCTGTCTTTGAGCATTTGATCAATCCTGCTTCTAACTGTCACATCTATCCCCAAATTTGAAAGAGAATTCCTTATATTCGAAGGACTTCTCTATAGGACATAAGAGGGAATGAAGAGCAGTTTCCACCGATTTTCCCTTACTATATGCATGCTGAGACGCTGACAGCTTTGTAGGCTCGATTGAGCCTTTGAAGTAAGCCTCTATCTGTCTTTCTAGAATTTTCAAGAAATAAGAAGATAAGCTAATAGACCTAAGGTCTTTGTGATTGCAATGCGAGCGTTTTCCCGCCTTTGGTATAAAAATTACATTTACTTCAGTCCATTTCTTTGGAATGTGACATAGTTCGAGGCTATACTTTTGAAAATCACCTCAAGTGGTTTTCTGAATATCGGCAGAAATAATGCCGTCCAAGCCTGCAGACTTGAAAGGCTTGAAACTGTTTACTGCCAACAAATAGTACTCCTATTGACAATTCTCCCCGTGAGGACAGTAGCCTTATTTGCCTTTGGCAAAATAGGAGGAGAATTGGAACAACCCAAAAAATGAGTTTCCAGAAGAAGCTCCAAGGATTCCCTACTTGTTGTAGTCCATTGTCCATCCGGTCGTTGGTGACTTGGAATGACAGGACAAGTGGATAATATCTTACGTAGCCTAGCTGCCTCAGAGGACTCCTGTATTTTATTTGAAAAAAGTCTCCAGGAATTGCTTTTGGCACTTCTTAGTTCATATTTATATGATTTAAGGACCTCCTTATAGGAGTACCAGTCCATGTCAGTTTTTGTTCTCTTCGCGATTTTATAGAGCCGCTCGCATTTTAAGCGCGTTACTTGTAGTTCCTTCGACTACCATGGTGGACGAGGTTTATCCTTTGATCTACTAATGGGACATGAACTTGAAATAGCTTCATTAAAAACATCAGACACCCGGTCTACCATGGCATCTTAGGAACTAGTGATGGTAGAGATTTAGGAACTAGTGATGGTAGAGAGTTACTTAAAACCATTCTGAAAGTATCCTAATTGGTCTTCCTACGGTTTCTAAAAGTTGGAGTTTCAAAATATTTTATATCCAATCCGTATTGAAGAAAACGATGATCAGAAAAGGAGTGTTCCTCAGACACTTCCCAATTAATTAATCTATTCGACAAGAAATTCGAGACAAGGCTAATGTCTAGAACTTCTAGAACCAAGGATGACTCGAATTTTCCGTTTTTGAGCATGCATAACAAGACTGCGCACATTTGCAGGAGGGAGGTTGACCCCTTCGTGCGACAAGTATACGCTAATTTAAGCCTTAGACTTTCGTTACCGACCTCGATGCTGGCTGCTACTACATCTACATCGCTGTAATTTGCAAGCAGAAAAATATTTAGTTTACTTTTTGCAAGAATGCATGATCGAATCCTACCTTCTTGCTGTACAAACAGTAATTTGTAATTGGGAGCTCTAAGTCCAAGAACATCAACGTCATCTTTTAATATTTGGAGCAACAAAGCAGCTGACGCTGCCTGACGCTGATGGTTCCACCGGATTCCACGCCCGAGCTATCGGCCTACTGGGAATATCCTCCAACAGATAATATCAAGTCTGGCTCCAGGCCAAACCTCTCCAAGGCTGCTAATCACCTTTTTGTAGAGATCTAGAGATCTCTGATTGCCACAGGCTGTCAATTTGACATGGTTCATGTACCAACGACCATCCCGACATATAGGAGCCATCCTTGGGTTCTCCTTCATAATCTTGAGGAATGAGGAGGCTAAAGCCTTTTCCACCTTCCTCCAATTAGAAGGAGTGATGCTGCCATCCTTCTGAGCTCCATCAAGTACTGCTATAACAGTGAATGGATCTTTTAGCATCTATCTAAAAGGCTTACCAGCAATTACCTGCATTTTAGATATTTTAGCAGCCTTTGGAGATTTATCCTGTGATCTCTGTCTTTTAGACAGATAATCTTAGTAGCCCACGAAAGCGTGGCTACATGTTTATCCGTTCTCACATCTACCGGAATTTCCTGTCTCCTTTTCAAGGCTTTCCATGCTTTTCTCCCAGCATTAAAAGATGGTTTGGATGGACCAGTTTTGTCGTAATATTTAGCCGACCAAAGTCGTTGCCCGGATGTTACCACTAGGAAGTATATTAGATACAATAAGCAGAATCCACATAGTTACAACAATGGAGAAAAAGCCGTAACAAGTTACGACCATAAAACCATTACCTACCCTATTGAGACTCACCCACACCATCTTAGATATATACTAACAAAAGTTAAAAATTAAAATTCCCGGATTTTTTATTATTTAGGAAAATGTTAAAATGCAATATCATAAAGAAACGATTAATGCAAAAATGCATTTAATAATAGCAACGGACCTAAGTGACTGCCCTGAGGAACTACAGATGCTGTTTCATATTCACCCGAGAGACATTCATTGAACTTTCATTGAACATTCATTTTCTACGATTACAAAGGTAAGATTTCAACCACAGCAGAAAGTTTGAGTGAACACCGACCTTCCGCAATTTAGATACGACAATCTCATGTGAGATTCTATCAAACGCTTTTTTCAAGTCAGTGAACACCACCTCAACTTACGACTCATCTTTAATTGAATTTATCACAAAATGCATAAGTTCAACGAGATTAGTTGCGTTGATCTACCTGGAAAAAAAACCATGCTGTTGTGGGATAATAACATTACCAAGCTCAATAAACAATAAATCACGAACCATACATTCAAAAACCTTTGGAATAGCGGATAATATTGAAATAGGCCTATAATTCTTAATTAAAGTTCGGTTCCAACTGTCTGGAAAATACCCAATTGACAGTGATCTATTGTGTATCAATGCCAGAGGTAAAGTTAATGAATGAGCTCATTCACGTAATAAAACTGCAGGCACTAAATCAGGGCCAGAATTATGATTTATTTTTAACTTGGAGATATATTTAAAAATAAATTCAGCATCTAAAGTAATCGAACCCAAATTTCCAACAGTTGAGCAATTGGTCTGCTCGTCAATGAAGGGATTAGCTGTTAATAAGAAATTTGATGAAAAAAATTTGAGAACATAGCGCTAATATCCGCAGCACATTCAGACTCCTTGGCACCAAATTTTAATGTCCGTTTATATCCAAAAATTCCTCTTTTGGAATTAATGAAAGACCAGAAACATTTTGGGGATTAGTCTTGATATTACCCTCAACCCCAGTTATACCGACGAAATTTACTACATGCATTTTAGGAATGATAGATAAGCTAGGGAGTTAAAATTATTCTTAAACTTCTTCATTAAGTGCAATAGTTTAATGTTTTTCATATTTTTGTCAATATATTTAATAGTGTCGCAATTTGCTCACTTTGGTTGACTATTATGTTAGCCATTTTTTGTACTTTTATTGCCAACGTTTGCACTGAAATTGTTTCTGAATTTGCATCACTGTTTCTTTTCAACATATCAGAAAAACTATCATTTTCTTTTGCTAACCGGGAGTGAAGGTGCGAATTTCGCTGGAAGTCTTTTTTGTTGAACTGATTTTTTTTTGGGTTTTAACCTTGCTATTGCGCTTTTGTAATTGGACATTCTTGAACGATAGTTGGTGTCCTGTTGGCTTACAGTTTGCGCAAAATATGTTTTTGTTCTCTATTTTTTCTTTTATAGGACACTCGGCTGGTTTATGGTGATTATTACATTTAACGACATTTATGACACTGTGTGTTATTTCTATTTGCCTTTGTTCCCACATCACCCTTTCATGGTTTATTGCATTAATTTCGAAAATGTTTGCCAAATTGGTGTCCGGAGTACATTGCACGATATACAATGGTAACTTTATGTTATTTTCCGTTGAGTATTTTGTTTTCAACTTTGTCTGCAAGCTGATTTTTATTTCATTTGGGTCTTCATTTCATTGAGGCCTTTTAATATGATTGATTTAGGTTTCATTTCCTTAGTTGTGTTTGTAAAGTATTCCGTTTTATTTTCTTTGAGTGATGATTGTGCTTTGTTATATTCGTTTATGTTATTCATTAAAACCGAGTGTTTATTCATACTCGTTTTATAATGAAATCGTTTATATTCGCTTGCTTCATCTGTTGCAAGGTCTCTTTTATTTTTTGATTATGAATATGTAACGGTGGTGGTTTATTATTATTTTTTGGAATTATTGTTCTCGTTAACAGTTATTGTTTCTTCGTTATCTTTTTGTTGTTGGTGTTGTTAGTGTTGTTGTTTTTTTTTTTTTTGTATTGCTGCATTTTTACTATTTCATAAGGCCCAATATCGTTTAATGAATCTTTTTCTGTTTCCTCTGTTCCTCTGTCATCCATTTCCATTAAAACGTTAAATTGTTTTCTCTTTGCTACATCGGTTGTTGTTATGTTATTATTACTTTTTTTTATAGCATAAATATAGCAAGCTGTTGTTCGGATGTCATCCCACACATATTGCTTTGGTTCATTGTTATATTCTAATTGTCTTCTAATATTTTCATGCATTTAGTGTTATCCGAATTTTGATTATATGCATTTTGCGATGTTGTAGAAATTATTGACATTGGTTTATGCATTTTAATTTTATTTAATACAGGCAGTCTATCATTTAATAAGTGATATATTCCATTTTTTATGTCCACTGTAAACAATTAGACCCATCGCCGATACGGTATAAACCGTTTGGTTGGCACTATCACTACATATAATTATTGCTACTTTTTACATATTTTGTATTAAATTTAGTAATCTATTTAAATGTCTATTATTAGTTTATTTACAAAAATTATTTAAACATTTTTCCATTTTTTTTTTTTCGTTTTGAAAAAATTTGATGTTTAATGTTCGGTGAACTATGGTGAACTGGGGTGGGATGTTGTAACTTCACTGTGATATTTATCGAAAGTGATATTCTATCGATGAAAGTGATATTTGGTATGTTGTAACATTATCGACAGCTAAGCGATATTTGCATCAGGCAATCCATTTTCGAAGATGATAAATGTCAACAAACTGCAAGAGTGATTTTTTAAAAAGTTAAAGTGAATTTATTACATTAAGAGAATGAATAATTTTGGAGCTATTTTAATAGTGCGGCTCGCGATGAGGCCCATGAAGATAATTGTCTAAATTATTATATCGAGCGTCGATATTTGCGAGATCGGTACAAACAAGTATGTTAAATTTGAATATGATTCGTATATTAAACATTTGCTTGAATTTTTTATTTATTTTAGATTTTTAGAATCTTTTCGGGTATCTAAAGATATCTTTAGATATTTAATAACTCAGATTGAACCTCGCATTCAATCAGGAACGCGAATAACAAAAGTTCATGTGGAAGTGAAACTTGCTGCCGTTCTAAATTTTTTAGCAACTGGTTCTTATCAAAGAACAATTGGCGATGTAATGTTTCACAACATTGACCAATCGATGTTGTCAAGGTCCATTACGGAACTAACCGGGATCTTAGAAAACACCATTTGCCGGCAATATGTTAAGTTCCCTAGTGATGCACGAACCAAACAGGCATACAAGCAACGATTTTTTAAAAAAACAGGCCACCCGGGTTTAATTGGGTGCATTGACGGAACACACATAAATATTTTAGCACCCAAAGAAAATGAAAACATTTATGTAGACCGACGAGGACACCATTCAATGAATGTCCAATTGGTATTTATATATTTTATATAATAAACATATGCGTATACATATACCATTTATATATATATATATATATATATATATATATATATATATATATATATATATATATATATATATTCATAGTAGCATTTTACGGTTGTAAATTGTTTCGTATCTTTTCAGATTTGCAACTATGATTTACTAATTATGTCAGTTTGTGCTCGATTTCCGGGATCAACACATGATGCTGCCATATGGGAGATGTCACAAGATAGAGAAGAACTGCAAAACAACTATGATAATGGCGAACGCAATACTTTCTTGCTTGAGGATTCAGGGTACCCCTTAGAACCCTATTTGATGACACCGTATCGCAATGCAAACGAACGGCAAACAATTTATAATAATTTGCACACGAAATCCAGAAATCCAGTTGAAAGGTGCATTGGTGTTCTCAAAAATACCTTTCGGTGTCTTTTAGGCGAGCGGATGCTGCGGTACGAACTTACAAAGGTGGTTAAAATTGTGAATGTGTGTGCTGCCTTATATAATATTTGTCTTCTCAACAAGCTACAAATGGTAGAATTACCATTGGTTAGAGACAATGAAGACATGGTTTACGAAGAGGAGTTTGAATATGAAGATGCAAACCAACATGAGACTGCTAGAAGTATTCGTGATGGCATTTTAAATTGTTTTTAAGTTTTTTTTCTACCTTTTCAAAAAACCGTTGCTTGTATGCCTGTTTGGTTCGTGCATCACTAGAGAACTTAACATATTGCCGGCAAATGGTGTTTTCTAAGATCCCGGTTAGTTCAGTAATCGACCTTGACAACATCGATTGGTCAATGTTGTGAAACATTAACATCGCCAATTTCAAGTAATAACGTGATATCTTTAGCATAATTTTTTTTATATAAATCTGTAATTCGAATTTAATAAATAAACAATTTTAATTTAAAAATAATTCAGTCTTTGTATATATTTCAGTATCACATATAAAATCACAAATCACCAATAATCGCTTATAATAATTGAGAATAAAAAATATAAAATTAAAATAAACTTCACTGTCGAGCCAATTTCAGTCGTATCAATTGTTCCTCTATTTCAAGGCGTCTCCTATTTATGTCATTGGCTTCTTTCATAGAGGCCAATATTTTCTCGCGAAATTCTTCTTGTAGTTTGTTCTCGATTTTCATCTCGTCGAACAGCTTTTGGGTCATAGTAACTCGTCGTCTTTGAGTTCGACTGGCGACGGGTTCTATGCCATTTACTACTTCTGCTGGTGTTTCAGTCGTTGCACTCGTTTCTGCCCACCTCTCCTCGCCCAGTTCTACCTCTGCTAGTCGCCCCAAATCCACTCCCTCATTCCCCACCGCTGCTTCCCGCATCCCTGAGACTTGCACCACAAGCTCATCAAATGGAGTCAAGAACACGGACCTAGATCCTCCTCCAGTTTTATTAATATCGAGGTGAGCTTTTCTAAGTTTTTTCCTTATTTTATTTTTTAAATCAGCCCATACCTATAGTAGGGTAAAGAAATAAAGACAACTTGTTAAAATGTAATAACATAAATATCGTAATAAACGTTATACCTTTTTCCAGCCGTCTTCATCGCGTACTGGAGGTCCCTCACCATTTAACAGCAAAGTTAAATTTTGCCATCCACTTTGCAGGGAAACTCTCGTGGTCGAGGCATTAAAACTACCGGTTACCATTTCCCGGTGTTCTTCTAAATGCGTAAGCAGAGACTCGAACTGCTGAGATGTAGTAATTTTTTTCTGCCTAAAAAATAAATGACAATTTGTATTATTTTTCTTATATGACATATTGACATTCATAATGAAATACTAAAAAATAATTTTATATTCATTATTAAAACTATTTAGAAGTAACTTACATTATAAATTTTAATTTTCTTTAACATTAAATATTTAATAATTAACTGGAAAACGTATATCATCATATCACTGAGGTTTAGGTCGAGTGATGAAATATCACAGTTTTCGATCGTCGAAATAGTTACAACATACCGACATATCGAAAAGTGTGATATTTTTTCGAACATCGAAAATTTCGATGTTACAACATCCCACCCCTGAACTAAAATCGTATTACTAATTACAACGAAAATTACAAATTTCGTTTGTTTTCCCAAAGTTTTTGTACAGCAATGATCAAAATCTTTTTAAAGCACACATTATAAAACTATAAAGAAAAACTGGATTTATCCATTTGCATTATTTACTGAAATTGTCATAGCAACGAAAATATCCAATTTTTTTTTTTTTTTTGAATGGCCTACTACTAAGCCAAGTAGTGAATTTTATACATTTTATTTTATAATATGTCCGTTATAGTTATATTACTACGATGACAGAATTATTATGATGTGAATTTGTTTTTCATTATGTTCCTGTATGTATTAGAGACCAAAATAAATAAAAGTTTATTT